>OZ038387.1:40541682-40566682 GCA_964036045.1 Eutreptiella sp. 'Long Island Sound 2002' | reverse complement strand
AGCTCACAGTCCCGGACGCGTCCGTCGGTGGCGACGCGGGCCGCTCGGCGGACCACGGCCCCTTCGGCCACCCACCGTCGGACCTCCTCGGCAAACCGCTCGTCGGACGCCGTGAAGCCCTGGCATGCGACGTCGAACCGGTCGATGCGCAGGCGGCCCCCGGGGGCGTTCCCGGCCGCGCGGGCCGCGTCCCGGCTCATCAGGCGTCCCCCCAGGATGGCCGCCCCCTGCGCGAAGGAATCCGCCGTGAAGAGTGTCACTGCAGCATCCGGCAGCTCCCGCTGCAGTTGCGCAGCACAGGCGGTGCCGCTTAATCCCCCTCCAACCACAGCAATGCGCATCAATTTGTAGGGCCTGGCAGATGCCAAACTCGCTGAGCAGGGGAACGAAAATCGAAAGGCAGGAACACCCTCGCCGGTGCGAAGTGCAACAAAGAGCATCCCACTCGTCAAAACTGCGGAAAGTCCGCGAATTAGTGCTCAGGACTGATGTACTCTGCCGTGCCTTTCCTTCTACAAAAAAAAGGCCTCCTCGTCACATGATTTTGGTGGCTGTTTGACCGGCCCGATGAGTTACTGAACGAGCCCGTGCCCGTGCTTTTGCACGTGTATTTGCTCGTAGCGATCTTTGTGTGTGTGTGTGTGTGTGTGTGTCTGTGTGTGCCTCGTGTCTCTATACACTCTCAATGCTCTCAGCGACATTTACAGATGAGTGCAGCACCCTCAGCGCCTACATTTGAGCAACCGGGATCGATCACGTCACTATCCCACTTGTCAAGAACACCCCGCCCCCCGCTTGTGCCCCCTCAACGATCATGAAGGTACACGTCTCGTAATGTCCCACAATTTCTTCTGACGGATGGCACAGCGGACAGTGGATGCTTTTTGTGCCGCAGATGCAGACTCTTTGTCTAAACAACGGCCGGACCCAAAAAACGGAGCAAAAAAGTGGAGCCTTTCCCATTACTGTTTAGGGTCAGGCAATGGTCCGCTCTTCACGAGGGACAAGGGAGACTGCGGTGCTCTGCCGCACCACGCCCGAGGGACAGTGCCAGTGGGCTAGCGTGCAGGATCGCACCGTGCGTTACTCACCAGACCTGCCTTAATATGTCTTTTACCTGCCCTACCTTCACCCAATTCCTTGGTAATGGGATTATGGTAGTGGTGTGTGTCATGGGACCCTAACCCTATTCCGCACAATTACGGGCCCCTTACACTGTGTTTGTTGATACGGCCTGAGGCACTTCACCTGGGCACCAGGCGGACAAAAGGATGTCAGATTGCGTAATTTGACACCTCGTGCATGTGCAGGGCACTGCGGCACTGTTGGGGTCGTTGTTTGCGCATTTGTGGGCGTTTCCTCGGCGGCCTTCCAGCAAGGGCTTTGTGGTGTGTCCATACCATATGTGGATGGGTGGGTGGGATGCGTAAAGGGATGGGGACGGGACTTGGAATGGGATTAGACATAGGAAAGCGAGATGGGGTGGGAATGCGGGTGTCGGTGGACAAGAAAATGGGTTTGGGGCTCAGGCTCGCACTGAAGATGGGAATGGGTATGGGATTGGGAAACGGGATGGGAACGGCATATGGGATGAGATTGCGGATGTAGATGCGGTGTGGGATGGGGCTGGGGACGTGGATTTACGTCGGCACAGGAATGGGGTTGGGGTTGGGGAACATGTTGGAGGACCATTTATGTGCTGTGGGACACGGCAGGGGAATGGGAGTCGGGATGGGGACATGGGGACGATGGATGCGGATTACTGCGAGATACTTTGGGATGCGGATTCCCCTGGCACCATCAAGTAGACAGCCGCACCCCCTCCCCCTATCCAGACAACACTTTCTAGGCATTGCTTCCGGCCATTTTTCGCCGTGATTTAGACAGCGCATGTTTTTGGCAAGGAGACATTTCGCGTTCGTGATCTGGGCATGATGGCAGTTGTAGCATGTCTTGGTTCAGGCCTGGCTGGTGTGGTGTCACAAACAGCACCCTTGTTCAAACAACACTGGGCATTGTTACCGTGTTGTTGCTGAGGTCCAAAGGGTTCCCGCACCAAGGATATAGCGCGCTAGAAGGACCCGTACTGGCAGACTGGCAGGTTGGGTGTCGTCCCAACTGGCTTGCCCACTACTGCTGCTTGGCAGGTTGCGGCTCCCCTGCCCGGGTGACTACCCTGGGAGTGCCAGTGATGGATATAATTCATGAACCCATTCAAACAATGCACGAATTGCACAGTTCAACTGAAGCGCAACAAGCCGAATGTGCCTGTTTGAGCTATACTACCAATCTTGAGCCACCTACTGAGTCAAGGTTGCGATAAACGGCATTCACACAGGCTGTGAATGCCTGAATGCCAAAATTGCATTTTTAAAGAAAGCGGATGTCCGCCTTGTTTTGCTTGTCTTCTGTGGAAAACCTGTTGGAATGTTGCTTTTGCTATCACAAAATGGGCAAAAAATAAAAAGATGAACAATAAACGCCATTTGTTGGCCCATTGGCCCAAACTGCCAATGCAAATGCCAACCAGCACAAGCTTGTGCTGAGTGTCTCCCAAGGAAAGGAGGGGAGCCGGCAACCCTCCGCATCGCACTGCAAAGCGGAAGCCCCGCCATACCGGGCCTCCTACCAAGGAGAGACTCGCCAGCCGCCAGTGAAATGAGGTAGTACCCAAAGGAGAGCAGTACTGCTGCACTTGGGGTAGGACAGGATGACCGGAAGGGCGATGACGATGGCAAGGCCATGCCTACCAACCAGCCCCCTCACCTTGGGCCTGCCTCTCCGAAACAGAGACAGAACCGAAGGGCGGGGAAGAGGACGCGCAACTCTCAACGGCATGGGATCAGCGGAGGTGTTCTCCCACGGCTGTTTGGCTGGTAGCCCGGGCAAAGCTATGAGGTACACTGCCATAGAGCGATCCCCCATCCAACAGGCACAGAGTCTCCCCATCCTGCGTCGGAGCAGAACAACCCTAGAAACGGCACAGTCGGCTCGCCAAGCCTTCTTTGCAAGTTCCCGCTGTGGGAGGCGGACACCGCGATAGACACAAATGCAGTAAGCCGCACCAACTCCCTTGTTTGTGTGTGGCTTGGGCCGGTGGTTCAGGGGTGCAGGATTGGGATGGGGGTGTAGTGGGACCTCACGGGCGATGAATCCATTCAATCAGTGCACACACCGTGAGCTCCACTGAATCTTCGAGCAAATCAAATGTGCGTGTTCGAGCTCTGCTGCCGAGCACACAAGCCATTGAGCGACCCTGTAGCCCTCAACGTTGTCTCCCTCGTTGGTCTCAATGCCCTTTGGCCCCCTGTTGATGTCCTCCTGATGCCCCCGCCGCCTGCTGCGGCCCTCCCGTCCGGGTTGATCTTCTGCCCACCACCAAGCCCACAACAACCGTGCCGTCATTAAGTAGGTTGAGTGAATGGGGTGCATCTAATTACCTCCCTACCACAACACCCCAGGGGACCTCAGAGGGTGGGACCATGAATGCTGCACCGAGTTGCTCGAGTTCGTCCGGAATATTGCATTGTATGCCGCCCTAAACTATTGAGTCACTGTGCTCCAGTGCCAAGTGACGCCTCTATAGGGGGGCGGGGGGGGTGCTGTCAATGTACACCAAACGTGGTATGAATGGAAAGTGAGGCACAAGCAGCATGAAGCCACAATATGTCTTGCTTGGAGGTTTGCCCTGTTGCCGAATTTTCGTGGTCACCACAGTGAAACCCCCCCTCCATCGGGGGTCTGTCCACCACCCGATGCTGGAGCCTGGCGAGGTCGAGCTTCATGTGCACCGTGCGCACAACCTCCAGGAGGGACACACCCCTCATGCCCCGCACGAGGCACGGGCCCCCAAGGTCCCCCAAGCTCGCTCGTATATTGCCGTCGCCAGGGCATAGAAGGCTGTAGGCTCCAGCTTGGAGATGTGGGGGGAGATGGTGATCCCCCGGAGGTTGGCCTCCTGGACCAGCTAGTCCGGCTGCTTAAGGAGCATCGTGACCCGGCCGCGCTTGCCCACCGTAGTACATACCGGGGGGCTGTGCATGACATCACACATGACGCGTTGGTCAGCCTCCGTTAGGTGGCGGTACTAGGTGATGTCGATACAGACATCCGCCATGGATAGGCGGAGGTCCGGGCCCTTAGCCTTGCCTAACTGCACCTCCCACAAGTGGCGGGGCTGGACATAGGCACTTCTGGCCGGCGGGGCGCCTTGGGGGAGGAGATGAAGGTACCTCTGGAAATGAGCCTAGCGCACCGGGTCGTCCCGCATCCGGTACGGGTGGCCCTGGAGCCGCATACGGCTGGTGTACAAGGTAGACAGGGTCTCCCTGGGGTCGAGCAGCGCCTTATTCGCCACAGGCACCTCCCCGATGTCGCGCGGTGGCCCACGACTGCACCGCTGAACCTCCCGCCACTACTCTGGGTGTGCCGAAGGTCCTTGGTCTCCTGGGAGCGCCGGAGGCACCGGCGTTTGACTTCCCGGAGGCTGTGCTAGCGCTGGGCGTCCCCCAGCGCCAGCAGCCTACGTTTGAGGGCTTGTCCCACCGACATCGAGGTGCCGAGCATGCTCTGGTGCAATAACACTTTTTGTTCGAAAAAAAAGGCCAAAAAACAGTCATTTTGCCATAAAAACACCGGAAACAATTGAAAAACGGCGTTTTGAAGGAAACAAAGTTTGAAATTGCAAATGGAAAATTACACAATGCAAATTGCTTGTCTTTAGGCCAGAATTGCGGAGGACTCTTTGGCAATTAACAACCGGGGTCTGTGCAATAACATTTTTTGTTCCAAAAAAAAGGCAAAAAACGGTCATTTTGCCCTAAACACACCGAAAAACGATCGAAAAAAGGCGTTTTGAAGGCAACAAAGTTTGAAATCGCACATGTATAATTACACAATGCAAATTGTTTGTCTTCATGTTGTACGGGGAGGGCGCATGTAGGCCAACAAACCGCTCCACACATGTACGTCCTGGTATGCATATGCAGCAATGTTCAGCAGGTCCATCATTTGGCGAAAGTTCCAACCACCGCTGCTTCATGTGTATACTCCATTTGTCATCACCTTTGTATCAGCGCATTTGGCCGTGCTTTGTTGGCCCTCTAGCCTGCCTTCACACTTTTACACTGGGTCAATGATCCTTGGTTTACCCATCTGGCTTGATTGCAGCTGGCACTCAGTTGGCCAACCATTCAGTTAACCAAGGTCAGGGAGGGAGAGCGAGAAAGTAGAGAGAAAAGAGGGGGGGGGACAACGCCGCTGACGCGTTGTACTCACAATGATGTTGTATCAGCTACGCTGTGCCGCTATGATTATCCGACAAATAATCCACTGGGGACTCCGCCCGAGGGGATTCTGCCCGTGGACTCACAGTGCAGACAGTACTGCTTGCGGTAAAAAGGAACCAGGGTTCTTCCGGCGTCGCCGGTGCCGTCGCCCCGGGGTTCGAGCCCAGGACCTCTGGTGTGCTAGATATGGGGAGGGGGAGGGGCCTGCCCCCGTCCCACAGCAGCGCCCTCGCAATGTCCCGGCCATTCAAGAATGCGGTTCCTGGGCTTCGCATTCGTACACCGTCCGCAGGCCTAGCGCGAGCTTGTGTTCCAGCCACGGCCCCATGGCGGCCGCTTGCCCTTGTCCACACCGGCCCCGCAGCGCCGGCGTCGCGCCGACGCGCCGGACCGTCCGCGCCAGAGCGTGTCCGCGGCGCTTTGCGGGGGCGCCGGCTTCGCCACGTCCGCCCCCCCCCATGAACTCCGGACGCGCCCACGCCCGAAATCGAACAACAGCGTCACCGCCCGCTCGTCGTCCTCGGCGTCGACCTCGGCCTCGGCCTCGGCAACGTGCTGCGGGGCCTGTGCGTACACGACCCAGTGCGGGGCCCAGGGGGACCGTTTCACGTCCTCCTCCGGCAGCGTGGCGTTGTACTGTGCCGGGGCGTTGGGTTGCCCCGTGTCGGTTGCTGCGCCCGCCCCGCGCGCCTCGAAGGCGCTGAGTAACAAGTCAAAGTCCACGTGGACCGCACAGCTCCGGAACTCCAGCGTGTGGGCTGACCCCATCCCCGTGGACTGCGTGACCTTCCCCGCGTTGCGCGCCAGCAGGTGGCAGAACACGCCCCAGGCCACGGCCCCCTGCAGCGCCATGTCGGAGTCCTCTTCCGTGGCATCGCCGCGGATGTACCCCATGCACCGCCGCCAGAACGCCGCATCACCCGTGACACAGGCACGCCACTGACGGCAGACGCTTTGCAGGGACAAATGTACTAAAAGACCCCCCAAAATGTACTAAAAAACCCCCCAAAACGTACTAAACCCCCCCCCCTAAATGTACTAAAAGACCCCCCAAAATGCACTAAAAAACCCCCCAAAATGTACTAAAAAGCCCCCTGAAATGTACTAAAAACCCCCCGCCCAAAACCCCCCCGTCTTATAGAAAATAACCCCCCGGGGGGTTATTTAGTATAAGACGGGGGGTTATTTAGTATAAGACAGGGGGTTATTTAGTATAAGACAGGGGGTTATTTAGTATAAGACGGGGGGTTATTTAGTATAAGACGGGGGGTTATTTAGTATAAGACGGGGGGTTATTTAGTATAAGACGGGGGGTTATTTAGTATAAGACGGGGGGTTATTTAGTATAAGACGGGGGGTTATTTAGTATAAGACGGGGGGTTATTTAGTATAAGACGGGGGGTTATTTAGTATAAGACGGGGGGTTATTTAGTATAAGACGGGGGGTTATTTAGTATAAGACGGGGGGTTATTTAGTATAAGACGGGGGGTTATTTAGTATAAGACGGGGGGTTATTTAGTATAAGACGGGGGGTTATTTAGTATAAGACGGGGGGTTATTTAGTATAAGACGGGGGGTTATTTAGTATAAGACGGGGGGTTATTTAGTATAAGACGGGGGGTTATTTAGTATAAGACGGGGGGTTATTTAGTATAAGACGGGGGGTTATTTAGTATAAGACGGGGGGTTATTTAGTATAAGACGGGGGGTTATTTAGTATAAGACGGGGGGTTATTTAGTATAAGACGGGGGGTTATTTAGTATAAGACGGGGGGTTATTTAGTATAAGACGGGGGGTTATTTAGTATAAGACGGGGGGTTATTTAGTATAAGACGGGGGGTTATTTAGTATAAGACGGGGGGTTATTTAGTATAAGACGGGGGGTTATTTAGTATAAGACGGGGGGTTATTTAGTATAAGACGGGGGGTTATTTAGTATAAGACGGGGGGTTATTTAGTATAAGACGGGGGGTTATTTAGTATAAGACGGGGGGTTATTTAGTATAAGACGGGGGGTTATTTAGTATAAGACGGGGGGTTATTTAGTATAAGACGGGGGGTTATTTAGTATAAGACGGGGGGTTATTTAGTATAAGACGGGGGGTTATTTAGTATAAGACGGGGGGTTTTTCAGTGCATTTTAGAGTGGGGGGTTTTTTAGTACAAAAACGGGGGGTTTTTTAGTACGCACCAGGGGGAGGGGGGCACCACTGACAGGTCAAAAAACTAACAGATAAAAAGTATTGCGTACAGACGGACAGCGTGCGAACAGTGGTGCGTACTTCAGCTTCTACTAACTTTTATTCCTCTGAGAATTTTCCCAGGTTCCTAAATGGGCTATCTCACGGATGTTCGGGAAAGGGGAAGAGCAGGGGGTGGGGGGTGGGGGGGGTGTTCAGGGGTATGTTGGCCTGTGACTGACTGATGAAACAGGCAAAGTGGGTCCCACCAATAAAGGGGGGGACACCAATTGCATTAGACCCACCACCGGTGGCAAACCCGACCCCACACCCCGTTGCCGAAGCAGGTCTTATCTCAAACCCTGTCCCACATGCAACACACATACAAAGAGCAGTGTGAAACAAAACACTGAGTGTACGATCGCATCAGGTCTCCTTCCTTCATGCCTGAAATGGACCAAGGGTGTTCTACATACAGCCCAACATATAGACATCAGGCAACCTGTCTTCCAGAGAGATGGGCCATACCACCCCCCTTAAAAGGATGGCAACCCCCTCCCCCAATGGGGGCAAAAGGGGGGATAACACCACCCCCGGGGTAAACAAAAGCCAAAAAAGGGGGTTGGTGGTGGTTTTTCCCCCCATTTGGGGGTGGTTCCATACCCACCACCAGCCCCTCCAAAGGCGGGGCAGGTGTTCACCCCCCCCCCCCACACTCCACCAAATATTCGCACAAGTGTGGATGCAGCGGTTTACTACGTGGAGACTGAGGGACGTCCAGCACAGTTGGAAGGGGTGGGGCATGGCAACAAAGGACTCGTTGAGAAAGGCGGGGACAGCAGGGAAGGGGATCTGGGGGGGACGGGGCGCTCTTAGCCGTGGCCTTCTGCCGTTGTAATGATCCCCTGGGCCTAGCCCTCGGCCGTGTCGATGGCATTGCCTTCGGAAGCCGCAAGCTGTGCCATGGGACGGATCAGCACAGCGCCATCTGGTCCCATGCCCCATACGATGATGTTGCAGCGCTCTCCTGAGGTGATGGGCAGCGCCGCATGCCAGCGGGCCCCCGCGTGGATCAACGCATACCCGGGCCGGTGGGGCACCACGTGGCGGGGCTCTTGCCCAGGATTCTGCAAGCGATGAAGAAGAGGGATCACAATGCTGAGGAACCGGCACCCGTCCCCTCCTGCGCCTCTTCCTCTGCATCCTGTGCTCACCCTCCTGCTATACCCAATGACTATGGCTGAGGCCGCCGGAGTTGGTGCGGGTTCCCGAGGAGGTGTGGGATGGGTGGGCAGACCCGAGTTTGGGATTGCCAGTGGGTGGGTGCAGCACGCCCTCCCCCCCCCCCTCTTGCGCTGTGGGATGTCGATGCTGAATCCTGGCAGTTACCCTGCAAGGCACGGGGCTGCAAAGCAACAACGCCAGAACAAAAAGGTCTTCCGTGACATCGTCATGGGCGTCTTTCGCTTTGACAGATGGAGTACCCTGTGGAAGAGGCTTGAGGGCTCGTTCAAATGCCTGATGCGAACCTACAAAATGTCGGATACGACCGCCTGGTACTCGTTCCGTCCACTGCACCCCCTCCTCCCCTCATCGAGATGCCCGCAGGTCTGGGCAATCCTTCAGGCAATGCTCCGGACGGGGCTCACTGACATGGTGGATGGCCCAGTGCCACGCAGGACCCCTCCTCTCTGTCAGCCCCTCTTCCTTCCCAACAAGGACAAATACAACAACGTCTCAGAGTCTTGTTAGACGGCCCATGACATTCAACCGGTTGGTACTCACAAGGCGGGCCGGCCTCGGACAGGTATTCAGGCGACCCTCTTCACCCTGAGTCCCCCAGGCCAGACCATGTCTTCATCTCCGGTGTGGCTGCCAACACATGCATCCAACGCCCGCCTATAGAGCTCCTGGCTGGAATCCACCCCGACACTGTGCTGGTGGGGGGCATGCACTGCACCCAGTCATGAGGCCCTGGCACACCGCATGAACTCATGCTCAACTGACCCTCCCCCCCTGCCCCGCGTGTCGAACACATGGGGGGAACCCTAAAATCACAGGGTACAAAGGCCGATTGGGGTGGGCAGGCTGTCAACTTGTATGTGTGTGTGTGTGTGTGCCAATTGCCCCACAACGGGGTTGATTCACTCAAATTCAGTTCATGCCTGTGGCAGTTCTTCAGGTGACTTTGTACACTTAAATACAGAATGGGGCCGGTTCGTGGGTCACATCAATACACTGTGTCTCGGCAGCCTATCTGACTCTAGTCTGGCTCGGGGTCCGGAATGTCCATCGGCACATTGCACATTTCCCGCCGCCTGTGGCGGATAACTATAGGCTTTTCACTGCCTGAGTCACTTTCTGATGTCTGCAGTGCTGCTTGCCTTTTTACCCCTCGTGTTCTCACGTGCTTTTGCCTCCTTGCCCTCGGTTCTCCCTCTGCTGGCCCTCTGGGCCATGATGCCCTGTGTACCGTGGACCTTGCTGCCCCAACCTTGGCCAGGCCATCTGCAGCGTTGTTATATACCAGCTTGTTGTGCCCATACACATGTGTCATGGACACTAGCGCCCTCCTACCCTGTAGTAATTGGAAATTTTCCAGGTGCAATTTCCGATTCAGATTCAGCACCTTGAGAGATCGAGTCTCCGTCATTGTCATCAAGCTATGCGCCAGTCCTAAGTAGCGCGCGCACCTGTCCTGCCGTGAGGCAAAGGCCATTCATCACTCTCCTCCGCGCTGAATAGCTCTAGAGGGAGCGCACTAGGAGGCCCTCGGATCCGCGTGTGGCGCCAGCACAGTGTTCTGGATGGCCAGCAAGGTCATTGGGATGCCCTCCGAATCACAAAATGCCTGAAGGGGCGGCTTGAGGTCTTTGCTGTCCATTGTGGTCGCCTGCCCTGATTAGCACCTGGCCAGCGGCTGCACATGTGCCCATCCGCAGCACAGCTCCGGACTAATCAGCTCTCTGCCTCCACCAGGTACTGATTTACCGAGGCCCACTAGGCTCGCCGTTAGGCTCATAACATTCAGCGCCAGGCGCACATCTTTTCGCATTCGTACTAGCACCTTCTTGGGCATAGGGACAGCGGTCGCTACATAATATAGAGTGGGGTACACCCACCGGTGTACCCGCTGTATCTTCAATCCCAGTGGCAGGGCCAGGCTTCCTATCTTCTTGCACTTGAATCAGATTTTGTTCATGCTCTCTTCGTACTCCTCTCCCTCTTGTACATCCAGCACGCCCAGGACCTTCGTCTTGTGCACCACCGCAATTCCCTAAATTCTATCTCCTACCGGCTGCTCCAGCGCCAGCAGTTCCCTTTTGATTGCACTACATCGTAGGTGCGACACCTCCCCAAACTCGGCAAATAGTCCTAGGACCTTCCGCAATACTGACTCCCTCGGTGGAACGTCTATCATGGAACCATCGACATACCAAAACTGTTCCAAGTCCAAGTGTGCCGCTTGTATTCGTCTTATCAGGAAGCTCGTGGCAAAAACAAATAACACCGGGGACAGCACGTCCCCTTGTCGTATTCCCGCCTCCAGAGTAAACCGGTTTCCCACTACCGCATTGCCCACCAATATGGACGTCAAGCCCCCCCGAAAACTGGCTATCCATCGCACAAACCGCAACGGCACTCCCATCTCCGCCAATCCAGCCAAGATGAACTCATGCGCCGTTTTGTCGTACACCTTCTGTAAATCCGCTCCAAAAACCCACCGTTCCGCTCCCCATTGCGTGTTCTTGATGCGCCGAAGCCACCTTGTGACGTCGCTCATCATTTGTCGTTTCTTCATGAAGCCGACCTGCTGTTGCGGTACTAGCTGCTGCATAATGTCTTCTACAGCCACCAACACCGACGTTGAGTATATCTTCGCCCTTTCATTGAGCATGGTCAATGGTCGCATGTTGCTAACCACTGGGGGGTCTATTTTTCTTGGGCGCATGTGTGTGTATCCCGTGATCCAACTCCTCTAGGTTATACCCCATGGTAATTTGCCACTGCATTGCGATCGTCATAGGCACTGCCAGATACTCTGCCAGTGCATGCCACAATGGCTTGCCCACGCCATCTAGCCCGAGCGAGCAGTCTCCTGCTGTACTTCGCTTTATGGCTTCCCACATCACTTCCGTGGTCATAGGCAATACTAGCTCTGGCAGTCGTTTCCAATTTCTTGGCTTGGGTGTGCCCCGTAGATACTCGTTGACTGCAGCCCAGTCGTGATGCCCCCCTTGCACCACTTGCTGCGAGTGCTCTTGCAGCTTCTGCGCCATCTCCCCCAAGTCCGTCATCACTGCATCCTCCGTGTGTAGCACCACCACTTTCCGCGTGCCCATGATTTGTCTCATGAGTTTCGAGATCTGCTTACGTTGCTGCCTCGTTGGCGTGGACCCTTCATATCGTAACGTTGCCCCCAAATGTGCCAGCCCCTCCGAGAGGTTTAGCGTATATTGCCCCGAGTCTCTTATCGCTTATCTGGAGTCGGCGGAAAGCCTGCTGCTCCGTCATCTCCTCCTGTGTGTGTTGTCGTACCATTCTCCAACCGCCATCGGAAACTTTGTGCATGGTGTTGTCATTCATGGCCTTGTTGAGACGGCGCACTTGCTGCACATCTCTGGGGGCGTGCCTGCCCTTGACGTTTTTCCAGCCAGCTGCCACACCAAGCTGGTCCCACCACTCATACATTTGTTGCTCCTGCTCTATCGGCTATATATCCTGCAAGGCTGCCAAATTGGCCTCCCGCCCACAGGAGGCGCACAATGTCATAATGCCCGAGTGGTGATGGTGTGTCACCTCTAGCCCCTGTTCTGGAAATGGCGCCATCTGTGTCCAGATGTCCTGTGCCCCGGTTTCCATGAGTTCCCGGTCTTCCACCATCAATGTGGGTATCCGTGCACGTGGCGGCATCTGCAAATCTAGGTGCAATTTCTGGCGTGAACACCGGCATGACTGCTTGATGGTCCGATGGCCCAAATAGCACCACTTGCACTTGTGCCATAGAGCCCACCCATCGCAATGGTACATACAATCGGTCAATGCTTCGATTGACGACCCCCCCCCCCCCCGCTGCACATGCGTGCGCATGTACCCCTCCCGCATCTCATAGCTGGATCGCGTGACTCGCCATGCA
Organism: Eutreptiella sp. 'Long Island Sound 2002'; assembly: GCA_964036045.1. Lineage (NCBI taxonomy): Eukaryota > Euglenozoa > Euglenophyceae > Eutreptiales > Eutreptiaceae > Eutreptiella > Eutreptiella sp. 'Long Island Sound 2002'. The sequence continues at coordinate 40,554,075 of OZ038387.1, read as the reverse complement.
TCCTGCAGCTCCCACTTGTCCACCAAATCCTGCTCCAGTCGCCGCCTTCTCATTTTCTCACCTCACAGGCATGTAATCCGCTTCTTGGACGTCGGTGAGAGGGTTCATATCCCCCGCCATGAGGCACGCAGGCGTGTGCATAACCCTCACCAGCTCCTCCCCAAACACTTTCCGATCTGCCACCGGGTTGCATGGACACTCATCACCGCTGTTATCTCCTCTAACGGCAGTCCCAGCTCCACCCGCAGCACCAGTTCATCGAACGGCGGCGTCAGTGACCATGGCCCGTGACTTTCTATGTGTATGTCATCCTTCACAAGGAGCATCAGCCCTCCTTGATGTATGTCTTCGCATGCAGCGACAGCACTGAGTAACCATACCGCTCTGCCACCTTCTCTACATCTTGAACATGCCAGCCCACTATGCCATTCACATGCATCTCGTGCACCAACATCACATCTAGGCGCAGCTTGCTTGTTGCCTTGAGAATTTTGCAGTACTTATACTCCGGTCCCGGGGTCACCGTGAATGGGCCATTGGCGTTGTAAGTCATCAACCGTAACTGGTCCAAGCATGGACCTTGCACTACGCTGAATTGCGCGCCCGTTATCGTTGTGCTTTGGCACCTTGCCACTGCCGCATTACCTCCGACACCAATAATGATACATTGTTCTTTCCTTTACTACCACCATGTGCCCCTTTGCCAACTACCGTTGTCCATGCTCCCGTCGTCGCACTGCCGTGAGTCGTGGCTGTCATTGTGGCTCTTGACTATGTCAGCGCGCCCGTGTTGTCCTTAGGCAATAGGGACCGCTGCACCTGTGTCCCGGCTCTCCTTAGTGTCACACACGTAGATCTCGGTTGAGGGGGGTCTCCGTTAGCTGGGCCGCCTTCTCCAGTGAGCACTCCCGTGCGAAGTGTCCTTCCATGCCACATCTACAGCACACCAGAGGCTTCGCATCCGCATTTCCTGTTGGCTTCCATCGTTGTTGCGGCTGTTTCTCACTTGCATATTGCTCCCGAGACAAGACTCAATACGCACGGTCCTCCGTTAGAAAAAAGGTCCTCTCATGTACAGCCGCGTCCATGATGGAGATTCTCCATGTTGTCATGCCTCTATCCCCAACGTTCTAGCGCAAGCGTGAGATAGCGCCCAGCTCGATCGGTTCCACTCCTAGGCTCTCAAGTAGCAAAGCTCTTACCTATGCCGCCAGTAGCCAAGGTTCAAGTTGTGTCACATATACCATGTCCATACCCCCTACTAACAATGCTGAACTGTAGGCCATAGGGTCATCCATGTCTGCATCCCCTAGCGGGGTGCGGGCACCAGTCTTCTTGATTAGCAGCCCCATCTGCTTTGCCATGGCCACGATGCTTGATTCCATGATGTCCTCATTTTGCTGCCCATTGACACCCACTTGTAGCTTGTTGGTTTCCCGTGTAGCTGTCGACCAATCCATGCCCAGCTCTGTCATCATTCCGACCATACTGGACCACATTCGTGGAGCCGTCGCATCCCTGGCTGCACCTGCAGCCCAAACGTGGTATGAGAACTCATACACAGCAGTGCTATTTGCGGCCCACTCTTCAACAGTTATGACAACAAAGTATGGCGTCAACGTGTGCTTGGGGATATTCGTCGCTAGGAGGTCGGGTGTCGTCTCCAGAAAGAAAACCGCCGCACCAAGCACGAAGCCCTTCATCGCAGCCTATCTCTCCCCTTTGCCTGGAACTCTTTCATAACGGTCGCGATAGACTCTTTCTTGGCCTGCACCGCCACTAGGCCCTGGGAGACCTGTCGCTTCTTTGCTCGGCAAACCTTGGTGCCTTAACTCTAGGGCATCAGCTTCAAGAATTTCACTTTTGGATCGGACAGGCGTTGCATCCTTCCTTGCCTCACCCCAATGACCCACACGGCAGCTTCCATGCCGTCGCAGATCGTCACAGGACGAGACGTCAAGTACAGTGCTTCTAGTCCATGCAGCGTCTTTTCAATGTAATCTTTCTCATAAACCGTCGTCAGGGCCTCACTGTCGGTGGTAGGGCGGTATATTATCAGGCGGTCCACACTATCCAACACCATGATCATTCGCAAAGAGGCAACCAACTGTACCGGAGACTCTCCAAAATGCAACATATACCGCACAATATCCCTGCACTCCGGCACGAAACCTCCCCACTGTGATGGCAGCCCGGATGTCTGAGGCGTCCTCAAAAACTCCGTTCACAAACGACCCAAATGTAACTTTTGGAGAGCAAAACAACATGTGCTCCATCATGTGTATCTCACATCCGGCCGGCACCGCTTTTTTCTCCGCGCTGCGGCCACTATTCGTCCGTTGCTTCGCCCATGTAAGCGTCCACATTACCAGCTTCTGCAGTGCCGGGCAGATCCGAATAATCTCCCACAAGTAGTGTCACTCCATCATGCCTAGTATGTGATTGAGCATCTGGTTGCATACCGCTCTCTTGCAGCGCAACCCGCTTGCTGTCGGTCCTATCCGCATCATCATTGTCATCGGCACTCCTTCTGTTTGATACTGAACCCGTCCCAGCATCTAGACGAGTCTTCACAATCACATCCACTGCAGCACATGTGAGGTCCAGCGAGCAGGCAGGAATCTCCACGCTAGTCCGGCGATGCAATTGGCTAGCGTGTGATCTGAGGTCGGTTATTACCCCCTCATATGCAACATGAATGCAAAAAGAGGGCCTGTGTGTGTGTGTCTGGGCTGTCATTCACTCCCTCGTCCGCAGGCTACGAGGTTCAACAACCCTACGCTCTTACCACCAGCATATGTGTGTTTGCATTCCAATCATGCTCAAACTGCAAGGTTCAACAGACCTACGGTTCTACCGCTGCTGCAAACCATCTCTTCAATGTTCAGCCCTGCATGGCGGGCTGCCCCGAGGGGTCGATTTCGCCATATTTACAAGTGCCGCATAACACACCACGGCTCGTGGCCCGCCATGAGACGTCAAGACACACATGCAGGTGTGTGTGTGTGTGTGTGTGTGTGTGTGTGTGTGTGTGTGCCAAGGTATCAATTCCTATCATGCTCAAACTGCGAGGTTCAACGTTCCTACATCCTACCACGATGGCAAACCATCAGTTCTGTGTTCCGCCCTGTAGGGGGGCCGCCCATTCAGGCGCTGGATCTCCATATATACAGGGTGTTGCCAACACACTGCAGCCTTGCGACCAAGCCACGTTGCAACAAGACATACATTGCATGCCGTGTGCCCTACCTCTCCCCACAGACCATCCCCATGTGTCCCTATGAAAGAAGCGGGGGGGGGGGGGGGGTGGAGCTGCCCGGCGCTAGAAAAAGGCTACCTCTACCCTCGGTTTGGAGCGGCAGGCGCTAGATGGTAGTAAGACATTCATTGCCCATGTCATGAAGCCCGGGCACTACGATCCTCCGGGGTGTGTGCGTGTGTGCCAGTTGCCAATTGCCCCACGATGGGGGTGATTCAATCCATGCTTTGTTTGTGCCTGTGGTTAAAATGTAAAATGGTGCAAGCTTGATTGTTTCGCTCTCACAGTTAGTTAGGCGAAAAAGAAGTTAGTTAGGCAAAGCCGCAACCGATCTCAAACCTCGGACTCCACGTGGACACTAGGCAATGCTTAGGAGTGTCATATCGCATATGCAAAGGACACGGATAAACTAGGTAGTTGGCACTGCACAAAGTGCCGTGATAGCCGCCATAGGCTCTCCTCTGTTATTGGTGTGATATGATTTTCAAGGGGCCGCTGACATTGTGGTGGTCTGACGGTCCAACCCACACACCAAAACCCGCAAAGCCTACATCCGGTGCCTCATCGGCATAAGAACAGTTTGTGTAAAATTCCTGGAATGTGCTGCTGCGGCTCTGACACAGAACGCCTCAGCACGTAGACACTTACAACCTACCTTATCCCACTTAAAGGGGTGGGTCATGTACAGGCAGCCCCTCCCCCCCCTTGCAACCCACGGCCTCTTCAAAGTGTCGACCGCAAAGCCCGACTGAACAAGTTTGGTTCTGTCAAAATGCCAACTCTGTAAGCCTCATGTACAAGTGTATTGCCACATGGGCAAGGGAAATGTCAGGCATTTGTAGCCACCGGGCCAGCTCTGAATGCAAAAAAAAAAATGCAAGAAGGAAGACATGTCCGGTGGGACGGACCGAAAAAGGGCCTCTACGATGCTGCCAAAGTACTCAGGCCGTCTTGCAAAGCCGCAGGCCTTGTGCTCGTGACAACGATGGCTGCGGGTGATCGGTGCAGAGTCTACCAGTCGCAACTCGACTAGAAGCCGGGTAGACTTCAAGGAAAGTACAATCAAGGATGCAAATAGGGATTGTAAGACATGGGGAAGCCTTTAAACGGTGATACACATCTTTTGTAGAGGTGCAATAGGGGCAATTGTATGGATCGTCAGGAAGGTTTTGCATAAGTGCTTCCCCACCGCCAACGTTTTCCACAACGCCCCAAAAAAAAGTCCTGCCGGGAGCCGCAGGCAACCAAGCGCCCGCCACACTGCACATTCTTGACGCCCCTCCTGATACACGGAGCCTGCATACCCTGTGAAACATGCGTTGGCTTCACACCCGCTTCAAAACAAAGCAGAGTTGTCGCACTCTCTACCGGCAAATGGGATTTCCAAGCCCTCGCCAGGCCGTTTGCCTGGTACCTTGCAGGAACCCCCCGGATGATTGGCTGGAGTAAAAAGAGCAGGCGCTGTGAAGAGGAGCAACAGGGGAGACAGAGAGGGGGGGGTAGGGGGGCGCCATGGTCGGTTCTTATTGACTGAATGCCCCCGCCAGAGGGGGTTTCAGGCTTTAATCCAATAATGTGTGGTCTTTGCGATAAAGCTGCAATCCACGATGTGTGCGGTGCCGAGTTGCATGCATATTTACAGACCAAGGGGCATCAATGCTTTGTATGGGACAACGTCGTCTCAACCTCAAAACACAGGTGGTTCTGTTAGTCGTCTTCGGCACCCTGGCAGAGGCAGAGAGGGTCGGGGGCAGGGGGGCGCAACCTGCCGTAGGCCCCGGAAATAGAGATCGCCTCCTTCAAAAGAGGTACCGAGGCACACATTCAGGGTCACGTTGGCAGCGTCCGTGTGCTCCGCCAATTCCACGTCCTCCCCCACGCGGTAGCGCACGGCAAAACCGTAGTTGGTCTCGAGACCCGCCCCGTCCCACTCCGGAAAGAGCACCGCCGCCAGGGGCCGCAGGCAGCGGTCCACCAGCGCCTGCGCCAGTCCTCCAAGCCCCACGTCCTGAGCAGAGGTGAGGGGGGCGGCAGAGAGGAAGTGCGCCGAACCGGGCGCCCGTCACTTCCGCCGGAGTGGAGCGGCGCTTCAGCGTGGGGCCACCGACGCCCGGCATTGGCTGCTGTGTCCCGGAGGGAGACGGTAATGGGCAAAGGGGCGACGACACTTTTGGTGGGTCGGGTCGGGGAACAGCGATGAAACACAGCCCACAACGCCATCAAGTCCATTGTGCCTCTCATCGTCACACCCCGGCCCATAAGGCGTGTGCCAAGGCTCGGCAAAAGACCTCACAAGCGGTGGAGGTTCCTACACCGTCTCTGAAATGTGTATTGTATGGCCGTGGGATGATGGGCCACACCTCTCTCTCTTTCCCTCTCCCTCTCCCTCTCCCTCTCTCTCGCTCTCTCTCTGTCTCCCTCTCTGTCTCCCTCTCTCTCTCTCTCTCTCTCTCTCTGTGTGTGTGTGTGTGTGTGTGTGTGTGTGTGTGTGTGTGTGTGTGTGTGTGTGTGTGTGTGTGTGTGTGTGTGTGTGTGTGTGTGTGTGTGTGTGTGTGTGTGTGTGTGTGTGTGTGTGTGTGTGTGTGTGTGTGTGTGTGTGTGTGTGTGTGTGCTCTGTACTTTGATGAGGTAGATCCTTGTGCAGCATTGGGTTGGACGCCCCATTCAGCTCAGGTCTGCTGAGGCCTCTGTGTGACGTTGTTTCCCCCCCTTCTGCGGAATCAGAACCTCTGTGTTTGGTTGGTTATGTCACCGAAGTACTGGCTCTCCCATGCCTCGACAAAAAGAGTGGTCGGGCTACTGTGTCCTCGGCTCCGTCACCTTCCAGTCCCTGTGGAACAGGCGCCGGGGGGGATGGGGGCGGCGGTGTTTTCGGCCTTCTGCGCTTGGGCGCCGGAGGCGTGGGCGGTTGGTGTGGGGACCTCAGCAGACCTGATGAGTGCCGTGCTGGCCTTTGCAGGCAAGGTTTTTTGTGGGGCAACAGAGATTGCATAGGGAGGGTACGTTTCCTGTGTGCCGGGACCGGGGTACATACCTTGTGGTGCCCCCGGTCACAACAATGGCGCACCCCTCTCTGCTTGAAGGTACATCTCGGGCAGGGGGGTAAGTTATGCAAGGGGCATAGTTGCAACTGTGGCCTACGAGCCACGTGGCTTGCTGCGTGATGCCCGAGTTTGCAGCACTCTTCTGCCGTTTTGCGCAGTCTCTTGCAGGTCATACATGCCAGCGCTGTGTGTGCCACGCATTTGGAGTGGTCGACTCGCGGCGCCAAGTGTGGCGTGGTGTGTGTTGACACGTGTCTGCGCGTGCCTTTGTAGGGGCGTTGTGGCAAGCGCCCATCTCCAATGACTGGGAAGAAATCGGCCCCAAAAGATGAGTTCGATCCCCCCCCCTTGGCTGGCATTATCTGCTCTGATGGAGGTGCCAGTCCCGTCTGCAGATTGCCATGGAGAGCCCGGTGCAGCCTGTGTGATTCCACTTCTGCGGCTGTGTGTGTGTGTGTGTGTGTGTGTGTGTGTCTCTCTCTTTCTCTCTCTCAGGGGTTTGCAGAAGTGCAGAACCATCAGCATTGCCCTGACAGGGATCATGGGTTTTTGCACGAACGCCTGTTGAGGTGCTCAGGAGGATGCCGCCTGCCAAATCCGGCTCCCGGGGCTGGGCCAGGGCGCCGCCGAGGCTGGGGCTGAGGGGGTGCCTTGAATGTCGGGGTCGGCGTGGCACAGCGGAGGTTGGCTGTGAAGGAGGCAGGTCCCTGAAAATTGTGGGGGAGGGTGTGTGACTGTCTGGGAGATGCCCCCGAGCGCCCCCCACAGTGCGATCCGGGCGTCAGCTGCGGGTGCACGGGGCTGCGGAGATGCGTATACTGCGTGTGGGAGGGTCCTTCCCCCATCCGATGAATGCGGCCGGCCAAGTTTGGCCAATTGTCACCACTTTTGAACCATAAAAAAAAACCGTGATTCTTGGTCCCCCCCACATACGTCTTCGTGTTCAGCACATTCCACTGATCAATTTGATGGGCAATTGGATGCACTTTTTTGAAGGAAAATTCTGTTCGACATTTTGGACCACTTTTGGCCCCTCAGAAAAACAGTCGGTGGCTTCGCCAACATTTACCCTTTGCCATGAGAGCGACCAAAGAGTTCTGTAATCGTCTTTGCGTCGTCTTGGGCCCCTCAGACCTCGCCCCATTCACCGAAACACATCGGTCACCGTGATCCAGACACATGTGTACCGTTTGATAGAGGGACCCCTCAGGACCGCATGAGGCTGAAGTGGCGGGACTGTGTACATCAGAGGAGCCCCTTCCCGGGCCCCTGCCTGGAAGGCTCAAAGGGCACTTGCTGCAGACAACCCCCTCCCCCCCCCCCCCCGGGGCGTTGCTTGAGCGGAGGGGGGAGGGGGGGAGGGGGGGAGGGGGGGGGAGCCCCCCTGCCGGACTGAACCATACCGACCAGGAATTGCAAAAATGCACCACATTGACCCATTCAGTATATACATTTGTCATAATATCTGGACACAGGTAATCAAATCATCTTTTTGGGTCCATACATTGTGCCCTCACCTAAACACCACCAGGCAACACAAACAGGAAACACAGTGGAATGCATTGTTATCAAATTGTTTGCCGAAGATCAATCAGAGTTGGACTCACCTGAGCTGGACTCACCAATGTCATCCTCCTCTGAACTGGAAGAGGAATCAGGACTTGGCGTGCCATTACGGCTGCTTGTGTTATAAACTCACGCAGAGTTGCCATTGGAGTGTTTAGAAACGGTGTGGAACATGCTTTCTGTGCCACATTATACGCCTCTTACCTCTTCTTCCCAGTCCATCTATCTTGGAAACGAAAATAGAGGGTCGCGTTTACAACGTCGTCACGTTTTACCGGGGACACACTTGGACCGGGGTGCCGAAGAACGCACTTATGAGACACTGGGACATGGTGTCTGCAACAGAGGGAAGAAAGGATACAGTGGAGTTACCAAAGAACCCTGCTATAAGTGCGCCGAAGGCGCGGGAGGAAAAAATTGGCCCAAACGAAAAAACGTTCCCAAAATCCTGATTTTCAGGTGAATTAGAGTGCAGGGGGGAGGGGGGGGGGGATGTGGTCCGGGGGGGGGGGGGTCCCCTCCCCCGCCCGCCGGAATGAAAATTAAAGCAACACTATGCCCCCCCCCCCCCCGGGCCTGGGGCCAGGGGGTCTGGACGAGGGCGCGCTGTCCCAGTCCTCTGCAGCTCCTTCATCATGCGATCGGAGCCACATACACTGCGCTGGCTCACCCTTTGGGCCATTTGGAAACCCTCAAAAACAATGCGGCGCCGGGTAAGTGAACAATGGCCCTGTAAATGCAGCCCATTTCCGCCCCCCGCCCCCCCCCCCCAAAGGGTTTGGGGGGGCCCTCCCCCATGTGAAACGTCCGAGTCCGCTGCGTCTTGGACGGGCACAGCTCTGTGCAATTGAGGGCACCCCCCGATCCCTTTCCATTGTGGACTCCTCATGCGGCCCATGCAGCCCCCGTCTGCCCCCCCCCCCCCCGCCCCCCGCCCCCCGCCCGCCCCCCCTCGCCCCAAATGGCGTGTGGGAGTCCCGCTGAGCTCAGGCTCGCGCTCGAGTTTGGGCCAGGCCACGGCTTAGCGTGACCCATTGGGGGGGGGGGGGGCAGGGGTGGATATAGTGGGGGGGGGGGGTCCCCCCCCAGCCCCGCCCCCCCCGATGACGATTACGATTACGATTTACCCGTGTGACTGAATGGCTGTTTGGCCAGCAGTTTGACAACAGGACGGACAAAAGGCGCCAAGGTCTTGAGCCCAACAGGGCTGGAACCCAGGACCCGTAAATCTCAAGACTGCGCATATACCACTGTACTACTGCGCCAATCTGCCCTCCCTGGCACAAAACACTACAGTGCACAGGGCTTTATGGTGGCAGCGCAGCTGCAGATTCATCCAACTCTGCGAACACACATCCCTGTAAAGCGAAAATGGAGCAAATTGTAATCGTCATTCCGTCATCACTGCCTCCCAGCTCAACGCCCCCCCCCCACCCCCACCCCCAACCCTCGGTAATGTTGTCACTATTATATCCACCCCTGGGGGGTGGGGGGCTGCGTGACCCCTAGGGGGGGGGGGGGCTGCGTGACCCTTTGGGGGGGTGGGGCTGTGTGACCCTTTGGGGGGGGGGGGGCTGTGTGACCCCACCACCCAAACTCCCACATCAGAACACTGTTCCGCAGGAAAAAAAGAAATTTATCAAAAGGGGCCCGAAATTGGAGGTCGATTGTAAGTACACAAACTTTTGTTGGGCCCCTGACCACCCCCCACCCCCCCCCCACCCCCCGGCACTGCACCGTGTTTGGGCAAAGGAGGGGCGCAGCATCCCCCCCGAAAGGGCCCAGGAATACCTCCAAAATGGTGCCGTAGCGGTTCATTCCGTTGGGGCGGCGCTGGGGGATCCCACTGGCCTCCGCATGCGCCAGCTCCTCCCGCAGCACGTGGCAGCCCTCGGCCGTCACCAGCGGCAGAGAGTACACGCCTGCGGACATCCAAAGGGCCGGAGGCGTGGGGGTGGGCAGACGTGCAACTCGAGGAAGGCTGGGGCCCCATGGAGCCTCCAATGCCGGACCCCCTGCCCCCCCGCCCCCCCACTCCCGTCCCCTGAAAAGGCATCCCCACGTACCGACTGGGGCACTGGCAGCGATGGTCACAGCCCCGGTCAACTCGAGGGGGACTTGGTACAACTGAGTGCCGGATGAGGACCGAGTCGGTCAAAAGCGTTTTCAAACCATATCTTTTTAAAACCGTCGTTTTACTCGGTTTTACCGCAGACCCCCAAGTCGAGGGTTGCACAATAATTGTTTGACCATCCGCAGTTCAGAAACTCGCCTTCCGCACCCAAGTCCGCAGCGACTGAGGTATGGTGCGTCCCATACCCCGTCTGCCCCAGCCCAGTTCTTGTTCATTGTCCGGCAGGTGTGCAAAGGGCAAACACCCGGACTCTGCCCCGGCGTTGAGCGGCGCGGGATTGCTCGCGTTGCCAGAGGACGGCAGCCGGTGGATCAGGGTGCAGCCGGGTGTCAAGAGCTCATGGGAGTGCCAGCGGGGGTCTGCCGCGCCGAAGCACAACAGATGTGCAGGGCCGTCCCTAACGGAAGGGGGGGGGGAAGAAACGGGTGAGTAACGCCAACAGAGACGAAACTTCACGGTGACGCTCTCTGCTTCGTGGTCATGGGACGTCCTCTCCTTCAAAGGCTGGCGGTTGGCGGTTGGCGGTTGGCGGTTGGCGGTTGGCGGTTGGCGGTTGGCGGCGCGTGGTCGTTCAGCGGTTGGTGGGGGCTGGAGGTTGGCGGCGGAAAGCGAGAGCGGGCGCCATGCGGGCACCACCGGACCCTCTGTGCCACAATGTGTTCTTGCAACCGACACACAACAGAGGCAAAGCCCAGACCACTGCAAACAGCGACACCCCCTCCCCCGCCCTCCCCCACGCCCCCCGCAAAGGCCCCGGCCCTGCACAGGGGGTCCCCAGCGCCAAATGCAACGCATTGGGACACCGACGCCGCAGTTGTGTACCCGAGGGACTGTCATGAGCCGCAGAACAAGAGCTCGGGCAGACCTGGGGCCACCTCCGCCACGGCCCCCCTCAGCGCCTTCTCCGTCCTCTGCCCAAGGGCCTGTCGGGCCTCCTCCGTCAGGCACAAGTCCGGAAGGGACCGCACGTTGGGACGCAGCGGGCCCCACTCCCGCCACGCGGCCCTCAGCACCGGCCCATGCGTCTCCCACCAATCGGCCTCCTCCCCCTCGCCACCGCGCAGCAGCCGCGGGGCCGGGACATGCGGCGCCAGGGCCCGCGCCCGCTCAAGGGCTGTGCCGGAGGCGGCACAGGCCATGGCCACCGTCGCTCGGCAGCTGCGGGGGCGCAGTGGAGGCCCGGATGGCGAAGAGTACTGCGCTGATGGTGCGGTGGGGGAGTGGGAGCGGGGGGTCTGGGGGCGGGGTACCCCCCTTCTTGCGAGAGCACTAAAGGTCCACAGTTTTGACGGAAGCAACACCTCTTGTGGCTCTGACAAAGGCATTGTGTGCGCCGTGAGACAACACCAGCGGCGACCGATGCGTCATGACTGTACTACTCGTCCGGTGATTCCCCAATCTCCACCTCCGCAGGGGGTGGCAGGGCAGCAACCGACATCCCTCAAATGCCATCCTCCGGCCTCAAATCACCGAAAAAAAAAACGTGATCTTCAGGGACCATCAGAAAATGGAGCCGCCGAGTCCCACATCTCCAAAAGTTGCGGAAACACCAGCCGCTGTTGCTCTGATAAGGGGCGTTGCTGTTGCAAAAGGGGGCGGGGGGTACCACCAGCACGCAGCACCCCTTCCCCAGTGGTCGGCCGTGTCACTGGATCGCAGTTGGGTACACTTCCGGGCTTCGGGCTTCTTCCGCTGTTTTGTGGTGGGGATACCTCACACAGTTCACCGCCCACGTGGAGGGCGTTTACTCACACCGGTGGGCACGCCGGAGTTTCCACTGTTCACCATTTAGTTTGCTTTGGTGTAAGTGGTCTGTGCCACACGTACCCCCGCCCCTCCCCCCGCCCCCCGGGTTCGCAACAGGACCTCTGCCAGCCTTGGTCAGAGATAAAGGGACACCTGAAACTTTTGAAGTGTGTAGAGCTGACCCGGCGTGCGGGGCAAAGGTCTAATTTTCGGCCGTTGTTGGGGAATAGCATAGCCGCCCCCTAACCGGGGGGGGGTCCTGCCCCCCGGTTCAATCACCCCACACCAACGCAACAACTTCGCCCACACTGACTTTGCTGCATGTGGAGACTGAATTCCTGCCCCCCGTTCTCACGTTGTAGTAGATACCATGTCACTGAAGTAGTCCTGTTGTCAGTAGTTTGTTTTTGGAGCGTTGTGACGTTTTTTTTCATTTTTCACAGCCACATTGCACAGTGATGCAGTGTTAGCCATTGCGTTATGTGTATCAGGTACACAAAGACAGCCAAGTGTGTGTGGGTAGCACTTCTGTATGAAGCCGTGGGCCGGAGCCCAGTGCATTTTCGCACATTTTTACACGAGGTACATGTTGGGTGGGCCCGAGGAGTTCCTGGTTGACGTAGATGCACTGGTTTTGGGGTGTG